>JAGVSM010002999.1:0-45691 GCA_022494885.1 Micrasema longulum | reverse complement strand
GAAATTAAACAATGATTAATTGTAACACTAATTTTATTCCATTAAAATAAACTTCTTAATAATACCAATCATAACTGCAGTGATTTATACAATAATTGAGAATTTCCAACAAATTACATTTAATATTACTTTCAATAATGTACATAATATTATAGTGTCAACCTAAATATTTAAAGGTAATATGTATTTAATTAATAAGATTAATCTTAAATTATAAAATTTCCATCTCATTTACCTACTATCCTTCAATATCAAATAAAAAATATACTTTAAATAAAAACACAAAATTAAATAAAATTAGATTTTTTAATTAAATGAAAATAAATATTAGGGGAAAAAAATTAAGAAAATAAGTATAAAAAAAAAGAAAAAAAAGGACGTGACTTAAACGCATTTGTTTTTATCAATTACAAAGCAATGAGGAAAAATCGTTTTTTAAATTCTAAGTAAATTCTTTATAATTTTTTGTAAGATTGAAATTTATTACAAAAGCGAGAACAGTTTTGAGGACGAAATGTGGAAGTCTGGGCATTTCTTCAGTTTAACCTATATAAAATGGGATAAATCCCACATTGTTACATTTAAACCAGCCAACGATAAGTCGTAAGTCCTGCAAATGCTTGGCTTTCCATATTCTCTTCTCAAAACTGTTTTCATTTTTTTTTTAAATTAAAAAAATTTAATTTTATTTTCTTCCAAGTGAAAACTATTTTTGATAGCACAAAGTTTTATAAAATATTACCAAAATCGAATCGCAATTTATTTTTTTTTTTCAAAAAATTAAATCTGTAAAAGATCAATGTATATTATAACATTCTGAAGTGAAAGCCCCCGAGCGGATATTCGGTGGGACTGCGCCATCATATCAATATAAAAAAATATATATATATCAAGCCAAAATCGGAGACAAAAAATGTTTTCTTACGTATGGTAAAAATAAAAGCATTTAGTGCATCGCGAAGTTTCTCGAAAACGTATGAAAAATTAATAAAAATAAACTACTTTGCAATGTCACAGGTACATATATGTGACCACGTGTTTGCAAAAGTTCATAAATTAAAGCGGAGTTATGTTGTGAGGGGCTCAACTTTTAAATGTCAGAAACAAAAACAAATTGCTTGTCGTTTCTGAAAACTTATCCAAAGTCGTAGAATGCCTGCAAGTCAGCGGTTTGTACAATAAACGTAAGTTAAACCTATGTTTTCATTTCTTCTTGTCAGTTATGTTTCACCGTTCAGATGTGTGTTTGGATCTCACCGGCCAGAACTCGTGACGTCACGGGCGGTAAAGTTTCAGTGGAGTATTTTAAATTAAAATACTTAAAAATATCAAAAGCGATGATAATACGATACATACACAGTAAACATTTTTTGGCTTAGTTTCATAGTCTATAAACAAATATAAAAACAATTTTCTTCCTCATTATGCAAGAATAAATGTGCCAATGCACGTGTAGAATAAAATCTAAACTTTGCTACAGTTTAAATTTACAAATTCAAACTTAAAATAAAATGTAAGATTTATTTTCAACACATTAACATAAACGTAAATTAAAAACATTTAAAATTAATTTTAAATTAATGCCATCTTGACGCTGGTGATATGCTTTCCTACCTAATTCCAACAATTGAGCACATAAATCAAATAAATATGTATTTATTTTTACACAATAATTAACATCAACAAGAATAAATACACTACATCACATAAATCAACTCATTATTGTACTATCTTTACAAAAATAAGAAGACAGATTTATGTTATAATATAATTAAGTATATTCACAATTTTATTGGATGCATCTTAATATTAAAGTATAATTTTAAAAGAAAGAACTCTGAAAACAGTTTAAGTAAAAAAAACGGATGGGGGGGTTTTTGGGTTCTCATAATTGGTATGGTCTTAATGGAGTCTGTCTTGCTGGATTTTATGTTAGTTGCTAAATATTTGGCCCATGGGCAGGTTCCAGAGTAACAAAATACATATATCAAAAGATATATACGTTTTTATGAATAAACCTAATTAAATAAAAAAGGGCTGTTTTTTTAATGGAGAGATAAAGCTTGCACACATAAACTAAATAAAAGTACATTGTGTTGTACAAGTACACTTTAAAGGATGGGGAATATGTCAGTTGATGAGTTTGGAAAGATATAGAAAAAGGAACCGGGGAAGAAAAGGAATAAAAAAATATGCATAAAACACAATGGGAGTTTGGGGTTCTAAAGATATAAAATAATATTTCAGGCGTTTATTGAAAGTGGCCAGAGAAAGTGCATTTGTTTTATGAAGAGGTAACTCATTTCAAAGTCTGGCGCCTTGAGGAGAAAAAGACTGGCTTAGAAATGATGTGCTATGTCGAGGAATGGAAAGTGTTCTCTCCTGAGAAGAGCGAAACAAAAGACCATGATCAGAAAGGCAAATTAAATTTTCAGCAAGATATATTGGTGCGCAAGGATTGTGAAGAATATAAAAGAAGTAAAAGAGATAGCAAGTTTATGCGCTTATAAAACTATGCCACTTGAGATCGGAGCGAAAGCGTGATACATGGAACATATTTTTTGAGATTGAAAAGAAAGCGGATGCTTTGGTTCTGCGAACGCTCAAAACGATCAATGAGCTCAGTATTGGCGTCAAGATTGTAAATATTAGCATAGCACAGAGAAGACAATTGATTGGGACAGATTTTTTTACTGTGGTTGGAAGAAAATTCTGAAATCTTTTCAGTGAACAAAGATATCTCTCGTATTAATTCGTAATTTTAATTGAAATATTATTTTAGATAGAAAAAAAGAAGACTTTGAGTGCATATAAATTATACTCTGACATATAAGACGTATTACTCAGAGTCCTTTCTAGTCCTTTTAGATATCCATTTATGGACAAGAGTTTTGACATTTATTATTTTGAATATTTGTTTTGCTTACGAATTTCTCCATACGAATAATTAAAATTATTAAGAAATAATTAATTAAATATCAATTAACACAGGTAAATTATAAACAAAATTAATAATTTTTGGAGAGTACTTCTCCCGTTGACGGGTATTATACACTTCCATGCATCCAGGCATAGTGGTAGAATACGGATGACATTTCCATCCTTATTTTACCATTATGCCTAGGCGTAACTTTGTACCGAGTTTATAAGGCCCTTCACATTACCCCTTACATATATAGGTAAAAAACTAACTAAAACAATTTGCTTAAAACAGTAATAATTTTTAAATAGTATGATTGTGAGAAAAATTGTTACAAAATGAACATAGAAAAACAGAAAAAAATGCTATGGATTTGATTTACAAATCACAATATAAGGGGTGTAAAAGTAATAAAAGGAAAAACCAAATAATGTTTTTTTAATATGTTATTGCATAATTCAAAAGTTTTCTGCAGCAAAATAAAAAACTTTAAATTTATTGAATTTACAAAATTCAAACAAAGCAGGCGCTGTGGTAATCTTTTCTAATTTCCTCAAAATTTAATGATCAAAAATAAATCAGACACTATTTGTGTGTATTTTTTTCAAAATAAATGCATTACATTTATTTATTTTCGACCATTGGAATTAGAACTTCCAAATACCGTAGCATATTATCCAATCACAGCAACCACCCTTTTTTTAAAACATTGAATTGTGCCCACGGAGAAGGGTAATTTGTTTGCGATTTTGTTTTTAAGAGTTTTTAGCAAAAAACTTTTAGGCAAAGCTCTCTTAAACCAATTTAATTGTTTTTTTTTAATGAATGCTTATTTCACAAACGTGACGATTGTCAATGGTACCTCGTTGCTATAAATACCATTCGAAGTTTGAACAACATTTTTTTAAATTTGTGTGGTTGACGCCATTCTACATTGGCATGAAGCAGTCGGCCTCGTGGTTCAGTGCTCAGAGCGTGTGCATACCATGCAAAAAATCTCGGGTTCGATTCCCGACATGGTTGACATGAAATATTTATTTAAAAGGTGTTTTTACAATAAAATATTTCATAATCCCTGGACTGGCACCTGAGGCCCAAGACTGATCATCTTACCTTCATGTAACAGAAATGATCAAGATACGCTGCGACTAATCGCACTAATGTACCAATGCAGTGCCCTATGTACCATTAGGTTCGGAAAAGAATTATGATGATGATGACATGGGCATAATTCAACTATCAAAATTTTGCATTTAGTTGTCTACCTCGCTCGATAAATTTTTTAGAGTAAACAATTTTTACTAACTGTTTTTTTAAATATTTGGTTATTGATTAAATATATGTTAGCGTTATAATGTTTAGTCATATGTTCAAAGCCGAGCCTAAAAATAATATTTTTATACATTTTTATAGTAAATTTATTAATTTAACAGTTATGTTTTACGAAAAGCGTACTTTATAAGTGTCTTCAATTGACTTGTATAAATTATTCACATATTACATAATATATTTTTCATAATATTAACTAGAAGTTGTGTAGACGTGTACTTATTGCAGATTCCCTAAAAATGTTTTAACTTGATTAATAAATATTTTTAAAACATTAATGATTCATATTAGAATATTTTAATACAATCAGGAAGTCCAGTGCTACGCGAAGTTGGGTATAAAAAATGTTTTCTAACGCGCCGTAAAAATTGAAGTATGAAATCATACGACGAGATTTCTTGAAAATAAATTAAAAAGCTAATTATTTTATGAAAACGAATTACTTTGAACGACATCATTGGTTCTTCCGAATCAACCAATTATATAATGTTGTTGTGATATATTTTTGGTTTACGAGAAGCCAATTCAGCAATCAGCATAACTCCCCGTTAAAAACTTGTGACGTCACACGCGGAGTAATGTTAATATTAGAAAACTTAAAAAAATCATACTGCTGCCACACAATACCTACACAAAAATATTTAAAAAAATAATTTGGCTAAGTTCGATAGTCTATTATAAAATTATAAAAAAACACCTGGTTAAGGACAAAATGAGTTCCGCGGTAGTGCTGCGGACTTTGGACCAAATATCCAAGGTTCACTCCCCGCTCTGGAACAACTTGGTTTTCATTTTCCGTTACTTACGGTTATTTAAGACCGTTTAAAAAAAAATGCTCAAATTAATAGTTTTATTGGGACTTTGTTGAAAGTGGTATTCTGTTAAAAAAAAGTATTGTAAATTATTAAACGTAAAGCGATCTGCTTTTTAGCGATAAATAGATTTAAAAAAGTATTGTTTCCCGAAAAAAGCTGTTTTGTAGATATTGAGTGAGAGTGTGTCCTGGATGAACATATTAAATTCTCCAAAACGAAAGCCATTTTCAGGATAGGTGTATTGGATTTGGTCGTATTGAAGAGACCATTGCAGGAGACTGCTGCGAGACATTGCATAGATTTATATATAGTAATGTAGAGAGTGTTGTCCAGATGTTTTTTGAAATTTATGTTTATGTAATAATTTTTATTTTCAGTATTTTTTAATAATATGCATGCTTCCATTTTCTTTTGTTCTTGTATCCCAACTCAACACAGGGCTTTTGGCCCATAGATTTAGGGATACGTTATTATTTTTTTGTAATAAGTATCTTTACATAAATAAATAAATAAATAAAAAAAAAAATTATGATGATTTTTAAAAAGACGATTTCCATTTTTTGGCTACAAAAACTGTGTAATAGTTTGAATGCATCGATACGTTTAAATATTATTAAGTTAATAGTACGAAAATTAAGAATACATTGATTGTTAATATATCAAATGAATTAAAAAATATTTTAAGGATATTTTGACGATTTCACAAAGGACATACAAATCCACACAACATGCGTCACGGTGAAATGGGGGTAAATCGATATGATTTTTTTTTTTTTTTTTAACATTCAAAAGGAAAACAATTGGTGATAAGTCGTTCTCGTGCATGGTTAGTGCGTTAGTCTGCTTTTAACAATTAAAATATAATTATTGCAATTACAATAAAAATCAATTTGCCCCGTGCAAGTGTGTAATTTTATAGTGCCGTCTAGGTCTTTAAGATGATCTTTTTGAGGATTTAATGAGTTATTGATCGCTAACATAACTTATTTATCAGTTCAGTTGTTATTATGAGGCCCGGACAGTAATTGGTACCCACGGTAGGCATTGCAATATCTTAACCGCGGCCCAGTAGGTAGCAAATAAATTTAAACGTCTCAACCTAGTCAATGTAATATACACACATATAATTATGTAGCGTAACCACCGTGTGAAATCGGCAATTAGAATACCTAATGTTTAAAAAAGGAAATATATTTAAATAAACTTTTTTTCCAATTAAGTTAGTTTCGACGGATCCTTACTAGACGCTTAAAAATGTTTTTTTAAACACGACTTTTTTAGAATATATTTTATATAAATATTTAAGCTCAAGTATGTATAAGTTTATTATTATAAATCGTATGTTGATTAGCCAAAGTTTGTTATAAAGTTGTGCAAATGCGCAGTAAAATGGAATATTTTACAATAGAAAAAATAAATCAATCCAAAGTATTACGATTTTATATCTTTTAAAGAAACGTTATTATTATTTTTTTTTAAATTATACTTTTGGTGCCTTAATTGTTTTAAAATTAATTGGTATCATGTTCATATGGTTTCACTGATAATTACAAGATTTTATTAATGAGCGCTTAAATTTTAGTATGAGTATACCTTATTTTAATGATTTTTGACAACTCTGACTGAGGCTTAATTGAGAATCTTGTAGAGGGCAAAGAAATTAACGCAACTGAAATGCGTAAGCGTTAAAAGTAATTAAATAAAGCTATTGATTCATTTTTCAATTTTACAGTAGCTTTATTAAATTTTTGTGCAATATATCTACTATGTGTAAATTAGCGGGGTTATCGCTTTCAGCAATATCCTGCAACCAACCAAAAACAGTGTGATTTATGTCATAAAATTAATATTTAAAGCGCTTACTTTGTGGTTTTCCATGATAAAGTAAAGTAAAGTAAAGTAAAGTTTGAGTATCACTGAAATAAATTTGATATACCGACCAGTTTCAGAACATGACTGTTCCTTTGTCAAGGCTTAAAAAGTTAAGTTTAAGTTATAAAAACTTTTTTAATTGAAAATAATCACACTTTTGATAGTAATGGGCTAAATATCTTAGGGGAGCTCTGCTTAAGATGACATACCGGCAATACACATTAAAATATTAAATTAAAGTTTAAGCAACGCATACGGATAGCACTTATAATACTAGCACTAATTCACGGTGGATAGTGCGTGCAAAGGCGTCGTGTTAGTTGGGTGATATTTTTGACTATCACTTTTGGGTGAATATTAAATGGCAGGTTTGTGATTATTGAAGTTTTATAACGTTATTAATCTTATTACATCTTATTCTTGGAGTGAAGTGAAGAAATAAGGATCGTGTGAAGATTTTTGGATTATCGTAACAAACGTTTTGTTCCTTTATGTTCCTGGGTAAAACGACATAGGGTAACACAGTCTAAGATGACACACGAAAAAATATGCCAAAAATTCGAGAAAATAAAGTGTTTACAGTTGAAATTAAAGAATCCCTAAATTCTGATTCTGCTTCTGTTTCCAATAAATATATGACCCAAGAGGATCCGATCCACCTTCTATTAATTGCCATGATTTTTACAGCAAATAAAAAAAACAGGAACACATCGGGTTCTTTGTCAATTATATTTAAAACATACCATTGAAAATAAAAATATTTATCCGCGAATTATGCAAAGAAGAATAATATGCCAACGGGTGTGTGTCATCTTAAGAAAATCGAAATGTTTTGTTTTTTTATGGATACTGTAAAATTGAATTAAAATATACTTTTGCATAAAACCAGATAAATAGTGCATGTTATTCTGTTATATAAATACGATTTTTCTTCTTTTAAAAAAAGGATGTCATCTTAATCATGAACGTATTTGTAAAAGGAGAAACATTCAATAGCTTAAACGACGTCAATAATAATCTTCCTGTAATAAATAAATAAGTTAAAGATTGAATAACAGCCCTCTGCTAAAAATGTTTTGTCATAAAAATTATCATTGAATCCGATACCAACTACCAACCCCTTATTCATTTTCTGAGAGTTTGTAGCCAGGTCGTAAAACATTAAACACATGTTAACAGATGATATATTTTAAGTACATATTTGGAAAGACCAAACATATTTAGTGTTAGTTTATTTTCTTAAGCCTCGATAACAGACATATTCTGAAATCGGTTTGCATGAGAAGTATATCTCGATGAAGATCAAGCGGGCTCTCGTATATAGTTTCGGAGACAAACTGACCAAAGATCTCAAGTCTCTAGGAACTGGCCCTAAAGCTAGGGTTTCCTAGGAAAACGATGTTGATAATACCGTTAAAAAATAAAACCACTCTCTAGTCACCACTCCGACGGCTGTCCACCGCATCACCGTTTACTACGGCCGTTAAGATACGGGCACCGCTGTCCTAGGAAACCCTAGCTTAACGCTTACAGCCTCAAACCAATATTTAATTAATTTTAGTGATTTTTCGACAAATAAATATGTAGATCCATGATTTATTGAATAAAATAAATTTTATTAGAGCTGTTTGTTAGAAGACATAAAATATTATTTATGCTTTAACATAAACACTTCAGAATCAAGGAACAAGCTTACTTTTATTAAAATAACATTAAAAAATTAAAAATTAATCAACTTGGAATCCGCTACTTTGCTTTTTGATACGTTTATTCTACCTGCCAAAATACAAACTAAAAAAGTTTGTTTATAAATAATAACAATATTTAAAAAACATGTGCATATTGACAATACGAATAAATGTTTTTAAGAGGTATACAATATGTAATATAGCAGAACATTATGTTCAAGGGTAGATATTATTACAATATAAGAAGATACAAATTATATATATAATAGTTTATAAAACATACATATACTATTAATGTTTTCATAGAACTTGTATATAATACACAGTAGTAAATATATTTAAACCTACATACTTAATAATTGTTATAATGTTTTAGGTACTAGTCCATTAAAATTATATTTATTTACAGCATATATGAAAACAATGTTTCAATAGTATAATACTGGATACATAATATGTCTTTTTTTCATTTAATTTATGGTTGCTAGCAAATTAAAAATGTCGTAATGTTTGCAAATTTTGAACATGGATAATTACATTCTGCCAACCATCAAAGCTAAGAGTGTCGAAATTATATTTTATCAACATTGGTCAAAGCCATTATCAATACAAAATATTTATTTTACCAACACCTAACTATCAGAATAACCCATGGTAAAAATGGGTAACTTTTTTTATCTAATTTAATGTAATTACAAAACATTTAAAATATATTTCAGATAAATATTTTAGGTAAATAACTATGCATAACAATCATTTCGATTCATATTAAATACTATTTAGGTAGTCAAATGTAATATTAGCTTGATTAAAATATGTTCGACAGTAATGTGTCTAATTTTTTTCGAATGGCATTGCATTTCACAAATTCTTGAAGTGCTTTTAGTCTTCAATTTAAATTGTAATCATTTTGCGTTCCAAAAAAATTGTAAACAAAACCTAAAAATTCTTAATAAGTCAAAATTATAATGGGGTTCATTAACATATAAATACATATAGACATGCCCTGAGTCCTGAAAAACGATGACACTTAACTCATGCCTAAAGGCTCAGTCTTGCCTAACGCGTATTTAGTCGATCTTCGACCGCAATGTTTAGAATCGAAACCAAAATACCTGCTTACGTCACGAAAACTTGTAAAAACCTTTCAGATACACATGCAAAAAGGGTTGTGTAACTTTTAATTGGTAAATATGTGTTTATGAGTGATTAACAACGCTTAAAACAATTAATTTTCAATTATAAATATTGTTTTTTGTAAACGTTAAACTACGCCTTGCGGCGCAATTGCGAAGCTCTTCTTATTTACAGGACAGAAAACATTTTTCACGGAATTCATTGTATTCCCCAAAATCCTGTTACTAGAAATATAATTTTCGAAATTATAAGGAACCTTATAAACAAATCTGGTTGGGATCCATAAAAACGAATGTTGATTTTAACGATAAAATACAAACATTTTAATGTTCCAAAAATTATTATTTTCCTATTGTTGGTAGCACATGCATAATCGTTGAATGCTGCTCTGGTATAAATAAACAAACTAAGTAACTATGGGAACGAATTCGTGTAACTAATTTGAATATATATATATATATATTATTTTTTTTTTTTACTGTATAGGGCGCGTCTATGTTTTAATAAGTCAATGGCGAGGCTTGATAAAAAAAAAATACGTGGAATATTTTGAATTGGAATTTAAAAATTATACATAATTGTAAGAATTTTTTTTTACTAGATTGGTACAAATGTTTATAATGACCTAATCTGTTATGTCGGCCTCGTGGTGTAATGGTCAGCGCGTTTGCCTACCATGCGAGAGGTCTCGGGTTCGATTCCCGACATGGTTGATTAGAAATATTTATTTAAAGAGGTATTTTCACACCAGAATATTTCATAGTCCCTAGACTGGTACCCTGAAGCGTAAAATTGATTATCTTATCTTCATGTAACAAAAATGATCAAGATACTCTGCGATTGGTGTAAAAATGCAGTGCCCTATGCACCATTAGGTGTGGAAATGGAATGATGATGATGAATCTGTTATTTTGTCAGCATCGTGGTGTAATGGTCAGCGCGTTTACCGACCATGCAAGAGGTCTCGGGTTCGATTCCCGAAATGGTTGATTAGAAATATTTATTTAAAGAGGTATTTTCACACCAGAATATTTCATAGTCCCTAGACTGGTACCTGAAGCGTAAAATTGATTATCTTATCTTCATGTAACAAAAATGATCAAGATACTCTGCGATTGGTGTAACAATGCAGTACCCTATGCACCATTAGGTGTGGAAATGGAATGATGATGATGAATCTGTTATTTTGTCAGCATCGTGGTGTAATGGTCAGCGCGTTTACCGACCATGCAAGAGGTCTCGGGTTCGATTCCCGAAATGGTTGATATTATTTCATAGTCCCTGGACTGGTACCTGAAGCTTAAAACTGATTATTTATTTTTTTTGCAATTATGATAAACTCAAATATTACATTTGTTGGGGCCATTTTCAACGAGTTGTAAATGATAACTTAAGCATGTTCATTGTGATCGCTCAAATGCTTTGCATGTTTTAAGCAAGTCGATAGTTATTTGTGACTAAGCTACATTAATGTTTTGAGGATCGAAATAAACGCTGGTCCAATGGTCATTACTTCGAAAGAAACAATGTTAACCAGCCAATAACTGAGGAATAAGTTTTTTTTAAATGCACAAACTCAGTGTATTTTTTTATCAAACTCTTTATTCTCGATTTGAGTTAATTTATATTGATCTCAATTTGCAAACAGAGAGGGAAAACTTGTTTGAGAATGGAATATGGAAGTCTAGGCATTTATTTGGCTTATTACCTGTCATTGGCTGGTTTTAGTAGCCACATTACACACTGTGTAACATTCACCATTTTGTCTATGTTTAAACATCCACATGTCCTCAACTCTTCCATCTGTTGAATTTAGTGAAGTAAAAAAACATTTATGAACAAAAGTAAGAGAGTGACCAAAAGCAACAGTTGAGACTTTTGTGAACAAAAGTCAACAGATGGAAGAGTTGAAGAAATGTGGATGTTTCAACATATGCAGAATTGAGCATGTTACACCCAATTAAACCAGTCAATGACAGATCACAAGCCCTGTAGATGCCTAGACTTCCACATTCCATTCTCAAAAAAGTTTTTTCCCTCTCTCTTTCAATAAATTTAGACCCAAATAATTCTCTAGGGAGGAAATCCTGCCTGTATGCAAACATTTGGACATACTTAAAACATTGTTTAATTGATATTGATCTTTTGAGTTTAAATTTTTGCCAGTTAATTTTTTTAAAGAACCCGCATTATTGCGTCATCTATTCATTAGGTGTTATGTTTCAAAAACGTTTACAATTTAAATGAAAAGCAATAAATTACACATTTCACATTCAACTGAAAGGTTGCCACATTCGAATTGAATTCATTTCTATACGTCATATAATTATTTAATAGTGCAGGGTTGCCACACGTCTAAATGCACGGGTACGTAGGTACTTAATACTAATGCTTTTTACAAGACTGGCAGCACTGAAGCTGGTACCTCTGGACGCGACACATGTTCATTGCTCGCACGTTTTGGCAGAATTTTGAAGAATCTTTGCAATCCGATTCTGAAAAATAAAAAATAAATATTGTTGCCAGTAGATAAATTACACAAATCCATATATTCAACCAAGAGGTTCGTTGTTAACGACCGTTTTTTTACATCGAACCGTTGTCCGTTGGATGGGCTAGTATAATAAACGGACCGTCAACAAGGACTCCCGTTTCTCACCGGCCCGTTTTGCTGAAAAAAAAACGGTTGCTAACAAAGGTTTTACAAAAATTCCACACAATAAATCGTACTTAAATTTACAAACAAACCTCTCAAATTTATATCTGAATAGGATAATACATTAATATATTCTTAAAACGTTTAAAAATCTAATACTTCTCAACATTATTTTCTTGTATACGCATGTACATTTGAATGATTTTTATGAAAAAAAGATAACGCACTCAAAAGTTTAGTCTATTTAAAATTAATTTATTAAATCTTACGGATTTATACATTAACTAAACAATGTTATTTTCTTTTTTAATTCATATTCCACTGCTAATTATAATATTTTAAACATCTTAAGAGGTTGTCGAGTCTTTCGTTTAATTTTTTTTGTTAACTAACTAACTAACTAACCATCACGCCATTTCCCCAGAGGGGTAGGCAGAGAGGATAGAACGCCACACCACTCTGTCCTGGCACACTTCCTTTGCTTCCTTCACATTCATACATCTTCTCATGCACGCACGTCGATTATTCCGACTTTTCCCATGACCACTTTTTTGTTGGTTTATTTAATGTATAATTTCAGTCTAGGATTTATTGTCTTGGTTGTCCTTGTCGCGTGTTAGAATGTTGCATGTGACATTGTTCTGATATTCTCGTATTATGTCCATGTTTATTACCACTTTTTTCAAGTTTAAGATTTTTGTCCACAATTACATCAGTGGCTAATTTATGAATAAATTTGAAAGATTCTAGTTGGAAATCCAGCCAGTCTGCAAGCATTTGGACATAATCAAACATTGTTGAAAAACATCAGTTTTATTTTCTTGTTTTTTTTTTAAGTTCTAAAGAACTTATCGAACACCAACTAAAGTTGGTGTTAAATAAAAGAAGCGATATATTAATTTGAATATTTTATTTTGCTGTTGTAGTCTGTTTATCATTTTGGTTTGCTGTTCCCCATATTTGTTGCATATAACATATTTTATATTTTACATAGGCTTCATACATTACAATTTTTCAAATTTTCGGAAAAAAAGTTTTGATGAAAAAAAAGAATCGGTAATTTTGCTATTTCTCTAACTAAATTATTGAAATAAATTTTCAATGTCAATTGTCGGTACTAAGTATTTATCATGCTAAACCTCAGTTGGTCGTTGATTGTTCATTGTTTATGTAAACATTTATATAATGGCATTTTTTCCTAGATTTAAAAAGTCAAATATACCCTTTTTTATGTAGTGTAAGATGGTTAATGTTTAGGTCGTTAGGTCATAGTTAGGTCGTTATTTATGTCTGTGTTAGTTAATGCGTCAGTTCAATTTAAAAAAAAACAGTGCTTTGTAGTCGGCAAACATAATTATTTTCCTTTGAAATTTTACAATTATAACCTATTATATATATTAAGATAATATGTGTATGAAACAGTGGACCCAAAATAGATCCTTGTGGTACACCAAAATTAACTTTTTATATTTGACTTTTTTCTTCGTTTATGTAAGTACATTGTTTCAGATCTGTTAGATATAATTTTATCAATTTGTAAATTTATGTACTTTTGATTTTACTTGAATGTAATTTAATTTTTAACCATGATCTCAACATGTACAATGTCAACAGAATTTTTGATGCACAAGATTACCTCTGTGAAAATTAAATAATTGAATGGACTGTACGCGTGTTTATTTTCATGAAGACTGTAAAAATAGTAAAAATATTGCGAATGTTTTTATTCCTACTTTGGTTTGGATGGCAAGGCTGCGTGTTGCAGGGCCTCACCACGGCTGGCCGAGGGCGGTGTCTACAGGCGCTGCCGGCGGGCCTCCTCGTCCCGTACCACACGCAGCGCAGGATCCTGTAGCGGGCCCCTTGCTTTCCGCAAGGTCCTCCGCACTGCAACACATAAAAGAACTATGCTATAGATGGGTTTCATAGGTTTCATGATTAGTAGATACCAGGTCTTGACTAGGATGATGCCAGATTTGGAAAAGGTCGATGGTTCATGTCTGAAATAGGGCAATTCTGGGAATTAAATGGATTTGTGGATGTCTTTGAAACAGACAAAAAAACGTGAAAAAGTTGCTCTGTATTGCAAATTTCCACCTAAAAAGAAGGCTTTCTTCTGTTATTGGAGGCGTTCGTCTACTCCCAACTGAAAAAATGCCTCAATCGAACATAAAAAAAACTTTAAATACTCTTCTTGATGCTTGGCAATCGCGATAGGAATCTTACCCTTCAGGGGGGGTTACCTTTATTTTTTTTCTTTTAATCCGTCAGCGCTTAGAATCTTCTTGGGTTATCCCCGATCACTGGACTACGCAGTTTTTATCAAGTCATGGTAAATTCAATAAAAAATGATTTGTTTTTAATATTGTTAAGTCCCCTTCGTGCTGCTGCGGATATCCTAACCAATCTTCTCAACACATCCTGTGGTCTTGTCTCTTTCTCATTCTCATTCTCTATGATTACCGAATGGAGTTTCTTGCTACTATCTGTGGCCCTGTTATAGGTTCTGTCGGATATACAGATCTGGTGGTTTCCAAAAATAATTTCAAGACTTTAAAAAAGTTTTGTAATCATTTCGGCGAATTGATCATGTCCAATCAATTTAATCCCAGTTCCAACCCCAATGAAGTACATATTATGTACTTCTGGATTACTTTCTTTAAGCACAAAGATGCTAAGGCTACCAGATTTCAGAGAGCTCCTTCGGGCAGCTTTTCTCGTTTGACAACAAGCAAATTTTCCCTGTATGTGGGCACCGCCAAGGAGACTTATGTCCTCAGATGCGGTGTGCGGTATGTGGTGGGCAAGCTGTATTAACTATTACATAATGGCCGGTAGAGGGGTAACAAACGAATAAACTGACATTCACCATCACTTCACAATTACGAGAATTAGATTTATGCTTATAGACATACATTTTTTTTTTTTTGGCAATGTTCCAGACAACGTTACAGTATCTGAGGTGATGATGGACGCTGTAACAATGTCTGAAAAGTCGGCAAAAAATATAATAAATAATTAGACAATATAAAAAAAATGGTTTCGTTAAATACACTGACACTGCGGAACGTGCCTATTGGCCAGTAGAGTGGCTACATCCATAAATAAAAAGAAAATGATATTGAATGTACCCATTGTATAAACATTGCATTTAATAAATAAATTACTGTTTTCAGAATAACTATATACACGTGTGTTAGAGCCGCTTCGTTGGTCAAATACGTATTTAATCGTTTTTTTTTATATTCCTCTTAAGTTTCGCGGTGTGTCTCTTAAAAATCGTGAATAATTACAATGGATTTTTGTATGGATACTATTTAATAATATTTTAATAGAGCGCTTTATCAAATAAAACATGAAAAGAAGAACTAGACTTGTGAGATGTAATCGCAGTTATAAGCCCAGGCACGATCATTTCGAGTGCTTTATTAATTTTTTGATTTATTCGGGAATTTTAGAGCTATTACCTAAAAATAAGTTGAAATAATTTTACAATACTAGAGCCAATTTAATAAATCAATCGTTAATCTAGTAAAACATAATCAATAAGAAATGAATGTATAATGGTGCATGTGTAAGAGTGCATAAATAAACAAAATGTAATTTAAAACGTTTATTAATGTAAAAAAAGCGTTAAGGAAAGAACTTGGTGAGAGGAATAATTATAATGAAAAAAAAAATCTACTTTCAAAACCTCTTTGAAATTATTTTTCATAAGTAATGTAATGATGATTTGATTGCACTTTCAAAAGTATAGTAAGTTTCAAAACTTTATGATTTATCATTTTATTTATAAAGCATTTTAATTTAAAATTTGATTCGTCCATATTGAATGAATAATGTGCAACGAGTCCCATGTAACACGGTGGGTAACCACAAAATGCAGTGCGTGTAATGTATTGTCAACAATAAACAAGGTAGGAATGACAATACGCGTACGTTGGTTCAAAATAAACATTAAATATTTATGTTTATTACCTCTGACCAGTGGTCTGTCTTCCAAACTCCTTTACACTTGTCATTGTAACACTCCTGCCTGTGTGGAGGGCGCTGTTCTTGGGGACAGAGAGAAGGAGGAACGCCAACTCCTTCGGCACCGACGCATTCTACTTCTCGCCTTTGCATTGCTGAAAAATAAAACTATTAGCATCAATAAAATATACGACAAAACAGTAAGAATCAGCCAGCAGCTTTTTGAAGGTAAAGTCTTACGCAGTCTGCGCCAGACTACGAACAAAAAAATATTGTAGTTAAAAGCATCATTCAAATCAATATTTCACATCTACTCTAGCAGGAATCGAAGCCAGGACCTGAAGAATGGCAGACAAATGCGTCGACCACGTCAAAACGAGGCAGACTTATTTCTACTTAATTTTCTTATTCGGAATTTTTACCTAAAAGCAGCCACCGACAGAAAAACACTCGTCCAAGATTTTGGTTCAATTTCACTCACAAAACTGTATTTTCCATCAGTTTGGACACAGGATACATAATGATACTCGTATCTCATTAAAAAATCGTATTTAACAAAGTGCCCTAATGACAGTTTATTTTTGCTAACAGCCATGTAGATGCACCCTTTTTTTCTTTTGATCTTTTTCGACGGTCAACCTCTACAAATAATAGAAGAGTTAAGGTCGAACCGCACTAGAGAGTTTTGGATGAAATAAATCACAACAGAGCTGTGCAATTCTGTGCACTTCTGCAACTGCAATGCGATTAGTAAATGACGTGAAGCGCAGCGACGTTCTTGTGCGGGTTGAACTTTAAATGTTTATATATGATATACCTGTATTCCAATCAAAGCAACGTGCAGTACTGCACGAAGACCAGTCTCTCGATAGCCACGATGGACACTCTTCTTGTCCACACTTCTGAATAGTTAGTGGAGAAGGCAGACCGGCGTCCTCACACAGTGAAGATTCTACGTCTTGTGTCGTGTTTTCCAATCGGACCTGTACCAAAACAAATATTTAGACTCACAGAAAGCACTTTTTAAATTTGAGATGCACTAAGTGTTGGTTCAATTCGTACCATGCAATGAGCAGCTCTCATCTGAAAACCTCCTCCTCCGCATGTTACGGAGCATTTGGACCAATCTGTTATAGCCCATTCAAACATTACATTCTCAGCTTTGCCCTTACCAAGAACCGTTATACTCCCAAGGCTATCTTCATCACTGATGGTCGATAACCTGAAAACAAAATGGATTTAAAAAAATAAAAATAATATATTACAACAGAGATAAAGAAAATTTAAGGGTAGGTAATATAGAAGTCTAGGCATCTACATGGCTTGTGACCTGTCATTGGCTGGTTTGATCGGCCACTTAACACACTGTAACATTCACCATTCTGCCCATATTTGAACAAATATATTCCTTCAATTCTTCCATGTGTTGATTTTTGCGAAGTTGAAGAGCTGAAACCTTTATGTTTGCGGGTGAGATTCATCTAACTGAATTATTTCACCTACATACTAGGCAACGCCTGAAAATGTTATTTTTCAATTTCTATACGTCATGGACCAGGTGGGTTTATAAACAATAATTTGAGTTTTTCCAAATTTTTGTAGACAAGGACTGGAGTTAATATTAACATATAACAATTGAAATGAAGAACATTCAAAATAAGGTAATATAAAAGTCTGGGCATCTCCAGGGCTTATGATATATCATTGGCTGGTTTAAGTGGCTCCCCAGCGAGTTGAATCTCCAGTCCAAAAATTTGGACAAACGCAAAATATTGTTAAAGACTACTATTTTTAAAACGGCGACATTTTCTCCTTCTGTTGTATGGTATAAAAAAATTAAAAATAGGATGAAAGTAAAAACATTGATGGAACAACAAAAAGAAATTAAGTGCTCGTTTGTTGTATGCAAAACATACCACAAACAAAGTCTTACCTAAATCCAGTAGTTTTTCCATCTACTGTTGACAAATGACCATCTGAAACTGAATTTGTGTCATCGTCAACTCCATTTGTTATGCGAACTGTACTCTTTTCATAATCTCCTTGTCTCACAGTATTGGAGCCGAAATTATTAAACTCTTTAGTACTCAATCCTTGTTTATCTCCGAGGCTCTTTCTAAACTCAAGACCTGCTTCATGACTTGTCAGTTGTCTGTCAACAAGAGTAGTCTTTGTATCTTCAGTATAGTCATTATCAGAAGTTTTTTCTTCATCAAACTCAGTAGAAGAGTTTTCTTTGCCTTTAATGGTATTTGAAGACGTACTGGTTCCTAGAGATTCTTCTGAACGATTTTCCGTAAGAATATTGATATCGCTAATCATGCGATGACCACGTGAGTTACTGAAAGTCTGAAAAGGCCAAAGCATCTGAAAAAAAAAGTATTAAATTTTTATTTTTTTAAAATAAAGTCAGATAAAATAATGAACAATAATACTAATAATGTTCTTTAACAATAGATTTTTTTTAATAAATATATTAAAATAGTTTCTAAAAGTACATTTTTTTGTGTGAGTACATATTTGTTAGTCTTTTTCCATGCAAAAGCCATAACGTAACATATTTAATGCGGTTATTCCAACACAATAAAAACATGCAGATAACAAATAAAATAAGTAAAAAAATAAAGCAGCGATACACTTTTCAATTACAATATAAATCTAATTTTTGGTCAAGTTTTTAAATAAATAATATTTATCAAAATGCCATGCTAAAATATACAAAAAATGTGTACATTAATTACCTATAATAAATAGGTGCATTAAAATCAATCCAGGCATTTGAGAGGAAAAAATGAAATTACAAATATAAAACATCATCATTACAATATTTTCTATCACAGACATAACAGTGCTTGCTTTAATATAATTATACATCAAACAAAATAAAATGGTAATTCTCATAAAGTTTTCCAATGTAGCACATTTAACAGAAATAAAGATAATAATAAACACGATAAAATAACATTGTAAACAGATCTACTAAATATAAAAAAAAAAAATTAGTTGAGGGTGTAAGTTGAATCCCTGAGGTACACCTGTATATTAGTTTAAAAAACACACAATTTATCCACGCTTTTAAAATTAATATTAAATCATCATTTTTATTTGAATTAATACATTTTTATCAAACTACAGATATCAATATTGGTGAGTGGAAAATTCCAAGGAGTCCCCGGCATAAGATTTTATTTACAGAGTGGTGTTTGCTTTTATCTGATAATCCCGTGCAAGGTTTCTGTTAAAGACCCTCCTCACCTGAAGATTGGAGATAAGTCTTAGAAAATGTGGCATCGGTCTGGCTGCTGAGCTTGGTTGATCAGTTTCTTGAATGTCTCCAGCGACAGACATTTGCGAAGGTACAGCGTCATCCTTTAGTGCGTAAGCGTCCATTGATACAGGATTTTTTAATTTAGTATAAGCATAAATATAAATGTTAACAAAATTACTCATTCGTTTTTCTAACATACACACATTGGTTTTGTTTCAATCAATGATTAAACTACTTAAAACTAAACTTATTAAAAATTAATCAAATATATTATGGTTATTATTTTTTTCTAATAAACTAAAATAAATATCAGATTTTTTGCAAAAGGAACAAAAAAGAATTTTAATTGCTTGTGCTGAAGTCTTGATGACAAGCAAATTGTAGAAAATCAGAGTACAATATGATTTCATTCATAATTATATATTATAAAAATCAATCTGAAATTCTAGGTTTGACATAATTCGGTAAATAATTGATTGGAAAATTGAAAAACAAATTTTACAGTGTTAGTAGAGCAAAAACATATGCAATGATTAGAACATACCAAATTCATACAAATCAAAATACGTTTTAGATACTCACAAAAATTGTTAGTTTCCGTTAACACATAATAAGAATCGTCACCACATTTACTGTTAATTTGTACTCCACAATAAATTAAAGACATTCTAAGAATTTCATGTTTTTTAAAAAAACAACATAATAATTTGAACTTACCACATGATGACCAGATCCAATATCTTTATCACTATAATCATCGTCAGGTTGCGGGTTATATCTCATTGGCATCTGTGAGGTAGTATGACTCTGAAAGACAGTTGTTTTGGTTAAGAGCAACATTGACACATTTAAAAATTTAATCTGAACAAAGCAATAACTGATTATCTCAGTCGTCGATTGTGTACTTCTTCTTACCTCCCTATCTCTATCCCTTTCTCTTTCTTTTTCCCTCTGTTCTCTCTCCTTCTCTCTCGTCCTTTCCCTCTGTTTGTAGACTGTCATCTGATCAGATCCCGGTCTTTGTTCGTGAGACTGATCCTCACTCCCTACAAAGGGGCGGTATCGAGCGTCGTTCCTGAAACTCAAGAATCCATTATGTATTTAGAGCATCTTACCATACGGTTCATCAAATGGTTGAACTGGCAGTGTCTTTGAGAGCAGGAGTACGACTTAAAATAATCTACGGCAAAAAAACAGAGATAATCAAACGGGTAATTTAAATTTTACCGTTAGTCTGGTGGAAAAATACATCGTGTAATACATATGTTTAAGTTATAACGGATATTGTGCAATTGATGGCAAGAAACAAACAAAATACCCATCATTGTGGATTTTTACGAATTTTTGAATTCTATTGACGTAGCTTTGTTGCATCTATCAAAAGACCGGATGATAGTCTTTGGAATACATTCGGAAATATGAGCAAGATGTTCCGTCGACCCTGATCATTTCCATGAAAAAACCGGTAAAAAGATCGGGGATCTCAAAGACAAATCAGACGAGAGGATAATCAACGCTTTAAACATGTTGTATGTAATGATCGGATAGCCCAAACGGTTTATCTTTTTACTATTTTTATACTTGTGAGAAACTTTGAACGCATGCGTTTTTTTATTGCGTCGCAGTTTAAAAGAAATTGTACGCTGAAGGAAAAAGTCGATAGTTCGACTTTTTGAAAAATTTGCAGTTGCTAATGTTTTGCATTAGAAAAATGCGTCGCTAAGACAAAAGATAGCTTAGGAAAATCAACCATGTATAAAGTGAGTTTAAATACGCTAACATATTACAACAAAGATGAAGAACGCTTTAGAGAAGGTAGTATAGAAGTCTAGGCATCTACAGGGCTTATGACCTGTCATTAGTTGGTTTAAGCAGTCACTTTACAAACTGTGTAACATTCACCATTCTGTCCATATTTTAACATCTATATTCCTTCAATTCTTTCATTTGTTGATGTTTGTGAAGTTAAAGAGCTGAAACCTTTATTTATGCGGGTGAGATCGTGTAATTGAATTATTATACCTACATGTTGATAAATCCACCTGGTCCACGAAGAAGAATAGAAATTGAAAAAATAACGTTTTCAGGCGTTGCCTAGTATGTAGGTGAAATAATTCAATTACACGAATCTCACCCGCATAAATAAAGGTTTCAGCTCTTTAACTTCACAAACATCAACATATGAAAGAATTAAAAGAATATAGATGTTTAAATATGGGCAAAATGGTAAATGTTACTCAGTGTGTAAAGTTGCCACTCAAACCAGCCATTGACAGGTCATAAGCCCTGTAGATGCCTAGACTTCTATATTACCTTCTCTTAAATGTTCTTCATCTATGTTGTAATATGTTAATGTAAACAGCTCCCTCAACTCTAGCAACTCCTAAGTTGAATCCAGTCCTTGTCTACAAAAATTTGGACAAACTCAAAATATTGTTTGAATACGTTGTTGAATGCAATGGTGTCTCCGTGTTCAGGCGGATGAAGAATACAGTTAAGTGTGAGAAAAAAAACAGAGCCTTGGACGAGTGTTTTCCACTCGATGGCTACTCTCCGGTTAAAATTCTAAAACAGGAAACCGAGTAAAGATTAGTTCGTCTCGTAAAGTAAGCATCTTTGCCTTCTATTCTTGAGGTCCGGGGATTGATTTTTGGCAGGGCCGGGAAATACTGATTTTAATGTTATTTAAAGTGCAATATATTTGAGAAATCTTATGACTACTTGCCTCATCTTAATATAAAACATGGTTAAAATACACTGCGTTTGGTTTATAAATGCAGTGCCCTACATACGACTGGGTTCGAAAAAGGGAATGATGATATCGCAATGATGAGGAATTGCAAAGATTGTTCAAAATTTAATAAGTGACAAACACCTATCGAAAGAGTCGTTTGGGTCCTCCACCCTGCTGGATTTCTGCCTTTCTATTTCTTCAGAGCTGGGAAATTCTCCAGGTCTTGGTTTGACAGTGAGGTTCAAGTCTGCTGTAGACTTTCCAGCTTCACAAGAATACCTTCCGGCATCTTGTAACTTGAGTTCTTGGATGCGAAGAGCTCCCTGAAACACAAAAATGACAAATTTATGTTATTTTTTAAAATTTGTATGTCGTGTAGTTCACGTATGCCAAAGATCATTTATGAACTGTATAAATAGACCTATTTTTCGTCTTTTTATATTGGTGTCTCATCAGGTATCTTTAACGTTAGCAATCATTTTATCCAAGGAAATATAAGATAATATTTACATATACATAAAAAAATCCACAAATAAGGCTAGAAATTGAATCAATGAAATGGCGAGAGTCAATCTAGTCCAAAATATTGGAATAAAATTGTATTCTAACACGTGATTAAAACAAAAAGAATTGTTAAAATAATAGTGTTGGTTCGTAAAATTTAAAATGTAAGTTTTTATCACTTTTGGCATGCAAGGCAGGGTGAATGCTGTTGAAATGCAAACTCCCAGGCGAATAAGTGGTCATCATTATCGGCAAAGTCCAGAAAGGAGTTCTGCGTTGGTTTAGACATGTAGAGCGAATGGACAGTTGAGAACGGTTAAAAAAACTTGAAAATTGAATACCGTTTTTTTCCTAAATCAATTTTAGAATTTGAATATGTATTTTCGCATTTCTTGAAATATTTACCTTACTAGAAAAATATGCTGAAAATATTTTTTTTGAATATCGGATAAGTTTTTTCCCTTAACATTTATCAAAAGCGTAGGTGCTTCTATTTCTTGATTATTTCATTATTATTAAGTTGCAAAGAAGGGCTTAAAGTCTATTGAGATAGAAAATGAACACGATTATGAGTTAATATTTTAAGAGCAAATAAAGCAAAATAAACATACTTCTGTAGAAGAAATATGAGATTTGAAAGTATATGAGGGCGGTGTTTCTAATTTGAGTCGCTTATACGGGCTTCTATTAGTATAAAGAACACATAAATATATTACATACAAGATTTTTAGTAAAAATTCTAATTTGAGGTTTATTATATTAAATCGTATTTAATTTTATTAGTTTGGTCGACGTCTTGGTGACCTGGCTCGTGCGTTTTCGTGCCAATTAATAAATAAAATATTTTATGTTTATTTATTTATGACAAAATACAAGGTTTATAAACTTTGCATATTACATTATATTACATATTTTATTTGTACGAAATATTCCCAATCAGCAAAAGTGCTGGTATGAGGGGATATTATATATAATAACACAATAGTTTAAATAAAAATTCGATAAAATAACATCACATATCACTTGTCACACGGGCTGTAAGAACTATTTTATTTAGGTATTTTTTAAGTACGTATATGTATTGTATATTTTTTAGATCATTAGAAAGTGAATTGTAAAAATTTATTGCTGTTTACAAAAAACTGTTTCTTTTTCTGTTGGTCCTAGGTTGTTCGCCAGTTAAATCATTTGATGCTCTTGTATTTATTATATATATGTTGTAGTTAAAATTTAATTAGTTTAATGAACCAAAATGTATTTACAAGTAATTCAAATAGAACAAGTCAAAGAAGGAATCGTGTGTTAGAAATACCAAATTGTAATGACATGACATGCATATTTTATAGGCCCAAAAATTTTAAATTCTTTTTTTACTGATAATATTTCATTGATCCCAAACTTGAAATTTTTTCCTTCTTTAAAAAAATACGCACTATCCTGGATTCAAACTAAAGATACTTACTCTTTTTTCCTATGATATATTTTGTTGCCCTTCAATAATAAGGAATATGTTTACGTTTTTTTAAATATTATTTATTTCCTTTTTTAATTTAATTAATTTATTTATTTAAATCTTAAAGAAGGGCACACATATCATACATATTGTTATGTGTGTTCTAATAATAACATTGCAAATATATTTAATTTATAAGTTGTTTATCACATATGTCTCGACAATTATTTTAAATTTTGATATGTTTTTTTCTTCATAAATATTTTTTTCCATTTCGTAATACTTTTTAATTACTTTAAATAAAATTGAATTTTGTGACTGCCTTTTTCCTGAATGAAAGTCTAATTTTGTTCTTTTCTCTAGTATTGTGATCGTGTTCATGCTGGTTCCGATCAATTTTTTCCAAAATTCTGTTTTTTTATTAGAGTTTATAATTTTATGAACAAATATCATTGTATTGTAAAATATTCTTTGTTTATATGTTAATAATTTCATTTCATTTACCATCGACTTTACCCTCGTGTATCTGTTTTTTTTTCAAAATGATTCTAAAGGCTTTATTTTGTAATACAGTTAGTTTACCTATGTTTTCTTTGTTTGATAAAAATAAAATGCTACTACAGTAGTTCACGTGTGGTTCAATAATTGCTGTGTAAATAGTTTTGCAAGAGTCCTTATCAATAAATCTTCTGATCCTTCCCAAAATTGATATTTTTTTGCAATCTTATTTATTACCATCTTAGCGTTTTGGTGAAATGTAAGTTTTGAATCCAATATTTACACCAAAATATTTAATTTCAGTGACTTCATTAAGTTTGTCATTTTCTATTACAATTGATGGTGTAATGTCTATTCTTTTGTTTCCTATATTCATATATTTAGTTTTGTTAACATTTAATTTTAATTTATTAATTTTTAGCAACAGTGATACATTATTAAGATCATGATTTAGTCTGTCCATAATTGTTTTATAATTTAATTACTATAAATTTAAAAAAATACCTTACTCGTATAATCTTTTAAAGAATTTTTTTTTCTCCCTTTTATATTACACAAAAATATTATAACGGTCTATTTATTAAAGGAGAAAAATTTCATAAATATTTATATTATACCTACAAACAGGCCATGCCTTTATGGGATTTTTTGTTTTCTATTTTTACTGTCAATTTGTATTTCATTAATATATATTTCACTGCTACGTAATTATCCTTTATTTTTTGAAAACTCTGTTTTATCTCTTATGTATATTGTAAAAAAACACAAAAAATAATAATATTTTTTTTAAATAGTTAATTATTATGCGATGAAAGACGATCAACCCCATGTTTTTTAACGGGCCGGGTGGATTTTGCCGTGGTGTGAAACTGGCCTTCACCTTACCTCGAGAAATGTTTTATACATGTGGCTGGTCACATTTAAAGACAAAGCAATTTGGGAACACGATACATAATGGTAAAGTTTATAGGTCTTTTACGGCGGGACATAACAGAAAGGATAATATTATGTAATCACAACAGACCTTCTTGGAAATGGCGAACTTTTTCGATTTCGTCAAGTAAACTCGGTCCTTTGCCCACAGAATCTTCGTCCGATTAAATTTCTTCACGGGACATTTTATTTTTACTTGAGTTCCATAAAAAACCGTGGCCGAACCGCCGATTTTTAAAGTAACCTGAAAAAAAACGGATCGGTAAATTACAATATTTTAATATAAATTTTATATTTGAAGCACCAACTTTGTGGTTGTTGATTATAATAAAATAAATAAAACAACTTTGTTTTTAACCGATATTTTTTTAATGCTTTTATCCACCGACCGGTTTTAAAACCAAACAAACTTCTTTCTCACGATCCATTTAACTAATAAGGTATACTTTAAGGAAGAAGCTTGTTTAGTCTTGAAACTGGTCGGTGGAAAAAAAAATCGTTTAAAACCAAGTTATTTTATTACAATATATTGAGTTTGTCCAAATGTTATTAGACGAAAGACTGGATTTCACACCCAAGAGAGTCATTTAGATTAACAAATTTCAACAGGGATAAAGAACATTTAGTTAAGAGAATATGGAAGTCTAGGCATTTAATGGGCTTATGACCTGTCGTTACCTGGTTTAAGTGGCCACTTTACACACTGTGTAACATTCACATTGAAAGATTACTTGATATTAACATATTATAAAAGAGATGAAGAACATTTAAGAGAAGGTAATATGGAAGTCTAGGCATCTACAGGGCTTATGACCTGTCAATGGCTGGTTTAAGTGGCCACTTTACACACT
Source organism: Micrasema longulum (assembly GCA_022494885.1). NCBI lineage: Eukaryota > Metazoa > Arthropoda > Insecta > Trichoptera > Brachycentridae > Micrasema > Micrasema longulum. Next base: position 19,061 of record JAGVSM010002999.1, on the reverse strand, counting down.
GTGTAACATTCACCATTCTATTATTATATTACCTTCTCTTAAATGTTCTTCATCTATTTTGTAATATGTTAATATAAACAGCTCCCCAGGGAGTTGAATCCAGTTCTTGTCTACAAAAAATTTGGACAAACTCAAAATATTGTTGATTACTTGATATATTTGTTATTCTTTATTTTTTCTCATCTACGCTTGACATACTTTAATACATTGAATTTTTTCAATATTTTTTCATATGGTATTATAGGGTGGGGAGGCGTCTTGGACGCGCATAGTCGCTTAATAAAAATTGCATAGAAAAATATAATTAAAATAATTTACAAAAAAAAAGACTATTTCCTAGTAATGAATTATACGTAGAGAGTGGACTCTTTAGTTTTAGAACATTATATTTATTTCAGTGCCTGAAATATGTTTACTTGAATAAGGAATCGTTTAGTTAATCGTATTAGCAATAGATCCGATAGTGTACTGTCAGTTCCAGAATGCAGAACAAAGTTCGCACAGAGGCACTCCTTACACGTTGGCCCAAGATCCTTCAATCTTCTAACTAAGGAACTACAAAACATTACATCGCTGGTACAGTTTAAAGTAGGTTTGAGGTCTTGGATTAGTACGGAAAGAACAAATAGACACATTTAAAAAAAAAAAAAAAAATGCATACTGCAAATAAATCTTGTCAATTAGTTTTTTTTTTTTTTCTTTTCTTTTCTTTTTACGGTCATGTCATACCATTTTTATACGCTATACACTTATAATTAATTAAAAAAGGAATGGCCCACGCTCAGATGCTGAAGTCTTTGTGGGCATTTTTTTCCAATTTATGTTATGGCTTAATTTTAAGATGTATTTTTCTAAAGTCTATTTTTGTTATTATATTTATATGTGAATAATATATGTAGGTATCGAAAAATAAACAAATAAAAAAATATTTTTGCCATTCCTTTTATTATGAAGCTTGTAAACTAATTTAAATTGTGAGTTTAAATAATCTTTATATTAAAATCGAATAAAACACCTAGATTGCTCTCAAACTGACCGAAGTGAAAGAGAATTCTCTTTTATATTAGACTTCAATTTGAGCAATTTTAGTCAGACATAATCTGTTCGACGTACATCTGCGAGAAAGTGACAAAAAAACTGTATTCAAATACTTTGTCCTATGTAGGTGTTTTGGATACATACCTTCTTCCTCTTGGGGTCGTGCTGGATGTAGGTGGTATCGGAGGTGATGATGGTAGGCGAGGAGGAGTCCTGCGAACAGCCCTTTGTATGGCAGGCCTTACTGGCCGGGGGTTTGCTGGAGGGACACATGGACTCCGGACGTTCTATGACGTGGGACTGGGCCATTACTTGCTTGCATTCCACCTGCGCATACGACAAATGTTGTGGTATAAACTGATTTTGAATAGTCAGCTGGGGAGGTGCTGTCAAAACAAAAAAACTTAACTCTATTCTCACAAAAAAATTCTTAAATATAGAGTACAGTTTTGCAGTGCTGATGAGAAAACGACTATACACATTATATGTGAATGTGATGCTTTACATCATAAGAAGAGTCTCACCCTCGTGAGACTACTGGGTAAACCTGAGGATGTTATAGAACTCGCCCCCACCTAATGGCCCGATACTTTACGGATCCTGGTTTGGAAGGGAAGATTTAGCAAAATGTTAATTCTTGCCTTCCACACAGTAGCTAGGCTCTTTATATACTTGGGCAGGTATTTTGGACGGAATTGCGCGCGAAGAAATCGCTCCGTTAGCGTTTATTTATTACGTAAACACGCGTTGAAAATGCATTTAAAATACCACTCCTGGGCTTGGAGGGCGAAAACTATTCATGGAGATCCGTCACAATAGATTTTCATAGGTTGCAGTGACGTCAGGAACTTGCATAACACTGGCCCCCAACACTGAGAATAAAAATAAGTAGAGAGTTTACTTTAAAAAGTTGACAGGATAAGAATTTTTTTTAAAAGAGGAGTAAAAACTATATTCAATCCTTCAATAGCATATACTCTGTTGTCAAGACCATATTAAAACCACCGCTAATTGTGAATTCAGTTTACTAATTACTTTGGAAGAATTAGATGTAACGTCAAGCTGTACAACGTCAGACTAAACAGGCTGAGATGAACTGGACATATGCAGAAAATGCCATCATCACGAGTACCAAAAAGAGTCTTAGACGTGCATCTAAGAGGCAGAACAAATATCAGTAGACCGAGGATGCAATAAGAAAATGGCATCCCAACTACTAGAAGTATTTAACTATAGGGTTGCAGTGGATGACAGAAGAAGTAGGATGAGAGGAGTCCAAGGTTCGATATGGGCTGAGTTTCTTGTGGTACAAAATAAAATGAAAAGCTTTAATCATAATGTTTCCCACCTTTCTCTCCTTCACTCCGCTCCCACAAGGTTTGGTGCATTTTGACCAAGGGGTTGTGTGCCACCGAACTGGGCAATCCAGGACGTTACAGTACTGCCTATCTGGAGGAGAGGGTTGCGGACACATGTTGTTTGGAACTATTACAGTATTACCGCCGCCTCTTGTTACCTAGAATCAACAAAACAGTGATATACAATATTTTGAGTTTGTAAACAAAAGATTGGATTTCACCCCCTTAGGAATTATTAAAATTAACATATTACAACAGCGAAGAGAAAATTTTAGCGAAGGAAATATGGAAGTATAGGCGTTACATTAGGGTCTGTGACCTGTCGTGGCAGTTTTTATATTTAAAAAAAAGTAGCCCGCTAAGCCTTTATTTTAGTCCTATGGTTTATCATTTTACAGATTTAATAATTTAAAAAAATACATATATTAAAATATATATGGCCCATATAAATGGTAAACCGCAAACTTTTGGTTAACATAAATTTAAAAAAAAGGTGGTCAGGTATTCGAACAATCATCAAGGACTTTCTCACTCAAATCCCTCCCACTTAGAAAAATCTAGTCCTTAACTCCTATCTTGAAAATAGTTTTTGTCCCTGAAAGCTTAACCTTTCCCTTACTGTCCTAAAAACTTCCGCGGGTTACGGTGCTGTGTAGTTACTACACACGCAAAAAATGAGAGATTTTAAATCGTAAAAGTGTAATATTTATCGGCAATTGCTTCAATTATTTATAGTTGAAGTAAAAAGTGATTATATTTTAAATCTAATTGCTAAAAAGATGAAAAAAAAAACATTATGTCATGCTCTCAGTGCGAGCAAAAGAACCGCCCCCAACGAAAGCCGGGTAACGCAGCTTACGAGCTTCTGGGAGAAGTATAAAAAACTTTTCTATTTGCGCATGTGACGCATAAAAATTGTCTCTTTCGCTCCCAAATATACCCGTTTTATCGAGAGGGAGACGTAAAGAGTGCACGAGACAATTATATATTAAGATTACTCTTTAACTACGATCGCAACATACGACACATTGGTAAACTTTCTATTGTCTTGGTGATATCTTCGATTTTTGACAAAACGCTTTTAATGTTCCCAATAAGCATGAATTATTAAATAAAAAAATAAAAAATACCGATACGTAAATGTATGACGAAGGAATACCGAAAATATCAACCCATCATTTATAACAAGTACCTAAGTACTTTATTTTAAATTTAAAGTCTTTTTCCTTTAGTTCGAATAGTTTTTGCACGCTTTCACGACACAATCAAGCATTTTTATTTTCATTTTAAGACAAATATTAAATTAAATTTTAACTGCAATATACAAATAAAAAATATAAGAGCATCAAATAATATAACTTGTGAACAACATAGAACTAACATAAAAAAAAAACTGTTTTGTTTATACAGCAATAAAGTTCCACATTTCACTTTCTAATGACCTAAAGAATATACAAAACATATACGTACTTGAAAAACACCCGAACAAAATAGTTTTTAGAGCTCGTATTAGTGATATGTAATGTTAAATTATCGACTTTTCATTAAAACTATTGTGTCATAATAAATTATATACCCTCAGACCAGCACTTATGTTGATTGATTATTTTGTCATATTCGTTATTTATTTTGGTTTCGAATGAAATGTCAAGCTCAAGTCAAAACACGGCTGGCGATTAAAGAATGACTAAATTCGCGTTGGGCATGAGTTGAGTGTCATAATTTTAGAAGGCTCAGGGTATAACGCTGTCTGACTTTTCTTAATCAACACGCATTTACGTATTCTCTCCATAGATTGTGGAACTAGAATAGTGATTTTTGCACGATTTTGATTTGAGCACGATGAGGCCTCTTAGCCAATCACACGTGAAGATAAAACAAAAAACAAACCCCTATTACAAATAAATAAATAGCTTAAAAAAGTCCAAAATAAATAACGTATGTAATTAATTACGAAAAAAATGTTTGTTCAACCAGCTAATAGCAGGCACGCTAGCGTTCGGGCAGGACAACGTCTGTCGGGTCGGCTTGTTTATTATATTAATGGAGATATAAAAGTTATTAGATGTAATGTTTACTAGCTACACATCACCGGGAAGGGAAAATTAAAACGCTCTTTCGAAATATTAAACACTCTCGTTGCAACAAAGGAGAGTTCTTACTGAGATCTCTCTACTTTTAGGTACAGTTGTCTCATATCCGGCACCTTCATGTATTGGAACAATTGTTCTGATGGCTGGAAATGACAAATGCCTAGTCTTCTTTATTTATGTCTCTTAAATGTTTTCCTTTTCGGTTGTAATGTGGTCTAAATAAAACAGTGATTGAGAATAAGTATTCAATGGCAAGGGTTCTACAGTATTAAAAAAAATCTCCAAAAACCAACCTCGTGTATGCAGCTAACTTCTCTCGTCTGTATTCCAATTCCACAAGATTTTGTGCACGGGGAGAAATCTGAGAAGTTCCACCTAAAATAGAAAAACGTCAACGTTGAAGTTGTAAAATATTTATTTATTTAACATATAAGGGCGGCCATATTGCCTTAGGGCAATTTCTTCCTACCTACCCAAACCGTTCAGTCTAAGAGAATTACAAGTACATGCCCATATTCTTCGCACTTATACATAATCTTACATTTTTATCCAAAATTAGATTAAAAAATACTCTCTTTTGGAAACATAAAATACACAAAAAAATAAATGTTGCAGTATATAAAAATATTATCTATACCGGAATCTCTTTTTTTAACACTGTTTAAAAACAGCTCGGCAATTTAACGAAAAAAAATATATTTACTGTTCACTGTTTCTTTAACGTATGCATATTTAGTTATTGTATAGCCCCGAATCAGTTGTCACAGTAAAAAAGTGGTTCACAAAACAAAGTATATTGATTTATTCCTTTAAAATATAACACTGAGGTGCAAAGTTAGTGCTACAAACATCCAAAATACTTATTTATCTCTCTCATAATCAATTATACGATATGATATAACTTTCTGGGGTTATTAAGCGAAACTTATAAAAGTTTTATTTAAACTTTGCAAAATTCAATAAAAGGTACAAAATATTTCAATATCATTTATATATAAACATGTAAATGAATTATCAGTTAGAGTTCCACTTTAGAACAACTTAATTTGTCAGCATGCGTCGCACTCCGAGTATAAACACAAATAAGTAAATGATTACAATACCAGCTTTACTAGTATGTTCCTTATATAATATCTTATGATAAATATGGCAAAAAGACACTGCAATACAGTATTCCTAAAATATGAATTCATGATGGTTTTAATTTGTAATAAAATATATAATATGGTATAATGTGCAACAACAACAACAACAAACTATCACGCCGTTTCCCCGTAGGGGTAGGCAGAGAGGAAAGAACGCCATAACACTCTATCTTGGCATGCAGACCTCGCTTCCTCTACATTCATACATCTTCTCATGCACGCACGCCGATTATTCCTACTTTTGACATGTCCATGTTCAAGTATTTGATGGACTTGATCGTGCCATGTCTTTCTCGGTCTTCCTCGTTTTCTGCATCCATCAACATTTGCATCGTAGACCCTTTTAGCCGTTCTTTCGCTGTCCATTCGCTCTACATGTCCAAACCAACACAGCACCCCTTTCTTGATTCTGTCAATAATGCATGTCTCAGCCTTACACACTTCACGGATCTCGACATTTGTGCACCTATCATACATCGTTTTACCACAAATTCGCCCGAGGGATCGCATTTCGACAGCATTCAACCTACTTTCATCATTATTTTTCCAATTCCATACTTCGCTCCCATACATTAGAGTTGGAACTAGAACTCCGTTGTGAACTGCTAGTTTAGCCTCCTGCGATAAACATTTTTGTGTGTGTGCAACTTGTGCAACTTTTTTCAAATAAAATTATAATTAATGTAAGTTAAGTATGAAACAATCAAAGCAATATGTGAGAACCAGCTGACGAGTTATTTGCTTACGAATCAGCAAGACTTTGATTTTAAAACTATTGTGTAAAAGTTTTGGAATTCGAAAACAAAAAAAGCTTTCAATCCAAATGTTCACTACATACATTACCCAAATACACATTTACATAAATATTTACAGAATATCTCACAAAAAACGTTTTTAAAACAAATAAATACCTCGGTGGACAGGGGTGATCATTACATGTCCTGATTCTGTTCTCTGGTTTAGTTTCGGGGGCGCACATGTATGGGGAGGCTATTTTTTGCGTGTCATCTCTGACGCAATTTACAATTAATTCCTGAAAAAAGATATCACGTTTAAACACAGGCATAAAAAAACAGACAGTTTTAAATATGAATTTTATTGAACTTTTGCTCCAAACCTATTACACATGTATGTTTACGTAGATGTTAATTTTATGCAAAGATAAATTGAACGTAGTTATGTAAAAAACAGCAAGTCCACAATTTTGATAAAATTTGATGTTCGTGTTATCGGATGCCTTATAGTCAATTCTATGATCTACTAAAAACAGCCAGGCCGCTTTCATACAATAAACTATAATTGCCAACTTCTGAAAATAGTGTTGATTGCATTTTTGAGAATGGAAAACGCGTTTAAACACACTCAAACCATTGTTAGACCCAAACAAACCTGTATAGGAAGTAAAAACATTGAAAAAAAAATTCAGGCGTTGCCTAGTAGGTGCAATGGTTCAGCTGGATAAATCTCACCCGTACGATAAAGGTGTCAGTTCTTTTACTTCACAAAAGTTAACAAATGGAAGAGTTGAGGAAATGTGGATGTTTAAATAGAGGCAGAATAGTGAATGTGACACAGTGTGTAAAGTGGCCACCAGAACCAGCCAAGACGGTTTTAACCCATGTAAATGCCTAGACTTCCATATTCCCTTCTCAAAAATGTTTTCCCTGAGTTGCAACAGACTTCGAAGAGGGAGAAGATTATCTTTTTTTCTGAAAATATATGCCAAGGCTGACAGATTCGAGAGGACTTTGGACAGGTTTTCTACTTGGAAACAACAAAATTTTATTTGTTAATGGGTACAGTCAAAGAGACTTACAAACCTCTCCTCTGGTGCAGTATGTGGTAGGCAATTATTATTGGTTTCTTATCCGCATCAAATGCTACATTTGCGAATGCGGAATACGGTGACAAATATAATATTTGATGATGTTTAATACAATGTAATATTTACCTGGACTCCTCCTAAGCATGATGCGCTGCAGTGAGTGTAACCTTGTTCTCTCCAGGAGTAAGACTTTCCGGGTACACCAGCCCCTACCCGGATGTTGGGGTCCCCGAAACTCGAATGTCTGAAAAGTCGACAATGACAATAGCAAGATAAATAGTTTAACTGACGGAAACTTTCCCGGGATTTAAAAACAGTTGTCGATAGAAATGGGTCTTTTTCCTCAATTTAAAAAGTTTCTTTGACCAAATGTAATGTAATTTATTATATAAATAAAAGACGAGTGATACTTCATCCCAAAAATTTGAAATGTCCAGTGTCCGGTTTCATCGCTTTCGCGACATCTTCGAGACTGGTATCTTTATTAAGGAGTTCAATGTATTTATACAAAACAGGTAAGGATAGATAATTCAAAATTATGTGAAAGTAAATTAAATAAAGTAATTTGTATCTTAAGGATCATTTAAAAAAAAAATCGGGTTGATTAATGAGTTGATATAATGCTATTTTAATGAGTTTAAGTAAATTTAATATAATGTTGGTATAAATGTTTTAAATGTTATGTAGTTATTTACATATAACTGATATATTAAGTGTAAGGTTCTTTTAGAACAAACCTGTTGAACTTTTTCAAAGTGGTAAAAACCTCTAGTATCATTATTATATTTATAAAACAGTACTTAATGATTTTTTGGTTTTAATTGAGGGTACTATTTGCAAACCCGGCAAAAATCCATCTTTCTTTATTTTGAGCAAATCACAAAAAACTGATACAATACTTAAGTTCAATTTTTTTTTAAAACTTCATTTTTTTATGATAATCAGTAAATTTTTTATACGTAAGCAGTGATGATATAAGCATGGAAATATCAATAAATAGTAATGACAAAATAAATTTAATTTTATACATTCCAACTTTACCATACTCAAGTAGAGGTTGCCATGTTTACAACCACCCCGATTATTTAAATATCAAGTTCTTATAAATAAAGGCGAATTTTTAACTGACAATGTTATAATTATTGTAAAAAATAGTATTCTGAATAAGTTTCAATTAAAACCTCATTTTTTTTAGATTTTGGTTTTTGCCGGGTTTGCAAGTAATACCCCAATTATCCTTTGAAATATTTTATTATTTAATTTGAGTTTTAAGAGGTCTAGGGTTCGATTCTCGACATGGTTGATATGAAATATTATTTAAAAGGGTGTTTTTACACTAGAATATTTCATTGTCCCTAGACTGGTACCTGAAGCGTAAGACTGATCACTTTACCTACATGTAACAAAAATGATCAAGATACGCTGCGATTGGCATACCAATGCAGTGCTCTATGCACCATTATGAGTAGAAAGGGAATGATTATGATGATGAATGTGTTACATAATTTTTAGGTTTGATTTTCGTTTCTAAATCTTAGGTAAAAAGAATTGTATTCGTTAATTAAACCTGATAGGTTTTTATTATAATTTTTGTAAAAGGCATTTTTGCCGTACATGTTAATAAAAAATGTAGTGTCTATGTTTGATTAATTAATTGGATGTTGATCTTTTGCTTCGTTTAATGGTTTTTAACGCTTTGATTTTAGCAAACAAAAGCTTTTCATTTCAAACTTTAATGTAGTGAATTTGTTGACTGTTATTTTAGAGTGAAAACTCAAATTTGGTGAACAATTTATTATTGTCTTGTTATTAATGTGTAAGTGTGACTTATTATTATTTTATTTTTTTGAAAATTTAACAGACATTTATCAATTTATAAGATAAAATAATATTATAAATACATATCATAAAGTCCAATTAGAGGCTTCCACATTATATTGTTATTATAAATGTTGTCACATAAAAATTATACATAACATAAAATAACTAATCATACACAACTTGGAATATTACTAAAAATGTAAATGTAATACATATTATAATAATAAAAATACGTTTATAGTTTTATTCCACTTATTTTTATAAATTTTTACTAGTGACCGGGTTTTGTCGTGACCAACATCGTCAGACTGGTGGGAGACTAAACAAATTTCTATGTTGTATACAAGTGCAAGCAGGGGTTGTAAATTATGATTTTAAATAATTATGGAAATAAAAGAGTTTAAATTAAAATAATAAATCAATCTATAAATAAATGTGGAATAAAACTAGGTACGTGTTTTTATTATTGTAATAAAAATGCAATTTCACCAAGAAATGTCAGTAGAAAAACTCAATGTCATACATATTATTAAAAATATATCTACTTTTGAATATTGGTTACACAGTTGCACATTAAAATACGTAATACAACTATAGTTGACCATACAGTGTGCATTTATTATGTGCCTACATACAGAACTGCACCTAACCTGCATAATATAGGCAGATTCTAAGCGCAACATCATAACTTGAAATTTTTTTGGAAATTTCATTTTTAAAGGATGTTAAAGATATGTTATAAATATCAATACACTTTGATTAATAATTACACAAATTATGCTATATTGAGACGAATAAATGTTTTACCGTCATTCATTTTGTCTTAAGTGCGTAAATTCAAAGTTCAGAATATATTTGATGTTATTTGCTAACCTATTATAAGTATCGCTTGGGTAAAGTGACGGGGAATTGGAGTCTCCATAAGAAGTTCCATATGCCATAGAACAAGGTTCCATGACACATCTTTCGGTTTCTTCCTTCGGTTTTGGTCCAGCGCATTTGTAGTCAGGTAGCTTAGCAATAGTCCTGCTAAACTCCAGGAAAATCTTGCAATGTACCTCCCTCTTCCTGATTCCTTCCCCGCACGTGACGCTACAAGGACCCCAGTCAGCATCCTTGATGAAGCTGAAGAAACAAAAACGGAAGATGATGATTTTATCAACGTTGATGATGAAATAAGAAATTTTATGCAAAGCTAAATGAAGCAAACAGATGCAAGAAAAACGCAATCAATGCATCAAAAATACCAAAAATTATTACGAAACACCTACGAAAACAGTATGCCTATGTTAATTAATTTTTAAAAGGGTCAAATTTATTCTAAATCAAATGCAGGGTACAAAACTCACACATATGGTTTTTAATCCATTACTTTTGATCCACTACAAAAATATTATTTGATTATGTATTTATAAATAACATAAAGATTTTTGTAGCATATCTAGCCAATATTGTGAAGGTCATTTTTATCATATAATTTTTTTTGATTTTAATGTCTTTAAAATATAAAATAAATTTAACTATTTGCACGAACAATATGGAAAATGAATTGATTAAAAAAAATATATTTACTGTCAAAAAAATCATCTGTCATATTTTGATTTATGAGTAGAAAAACTCGTGCTGGGATAAATGCATGAAGTAATTGCAATAATATCATATAATAATAATGTCATATTATAATCTACTTTAAGTGATAGGTCTTTCTAATTTCTCTAGGGGTAGAAGTATAACTGCTGCTTCAGATAACAATTAAGGTTATTTCTAAAAAAGGTTTGATGGTGTAGAAAAATGATTAGAACCTTTGGTATTTTCTGTATTCAAAGTGTTCTACGGTATTCGTTTGGTTCTTAAAATGCAGGAACAAAATGTGTGCAGGCAGTGTGTTAGTAGCCAAATATTAAAGTAGACGATTGGGACTGAAAAGATTGGAAACCATGCAATTGTAAGACGATGAGAATGATTATGATTTAAGTGAAAAAACATATAAACAAATAATATATTCGAAATCGTATTTTTGTTAATTAGAGAGTCCAAATAAATTCATGAACTATGCAAATTAACGTTTTATTCGATTGTATATTTTTTTTATTGGAACCAATGGTGACGAAAATACGTATTCCTATTTTCACGAAAAAACGCCTGTTCACAATTTCTAACCAGTGTTTTATTTTCAACACAAAAATGTAGTAATGAAAAAATGTCTTTATTTTAGCAAAAAAAAAAAACCTAAATTAAATATAAGCGTTTGACAAAAAAAATAATGATCGTAGAACAACGATGCATGTGTTTTTCTTCAACTTTACACGAGAGCGGTTTAATTTTTTTTGACACTTTAAAGTATAACTTAAAAAAAATAAAAATATTTGAGTTCTTAGAATTTACCCAAATAATTCAATTTTGGTGGCCATTTTCAACGAGTTGTAAATAATTCACCATTAGAAAATGGAAATCAAGTTAGGTTAGGGTGGCGTTCGAATCTCGGACCTCTGATCTGTGAGTCCGCAACTCTAGCTACGGAACCACAACCCGATAAGTAAGTAAGTACAAAAATATATTTTCGGATTCTTGAGTTTGTTACATATATTTTATTTTTTTCCTTTTCAAGATCAAATTCAAAAGAATGTCAATGTCGCATTTTTCGCACATTCGTCGATGTTATATGATCACGACGAAATGGTCTATTGAACTTTTTTTTTGGCATTAATTAATTAAGACGATTATCCCGTTTAATTATTAAAAACACGAAACTCACGTAAAAGTCACTCGTGCCAACTATATTTTTATTACTTTTTAAGTAACTTTTCCTATTTTTTTTCTCATATCTCAATAAATAAAAATGAATTTAAAACATCGTGTTATATTCTCAATAAACACAAGATATCTCCAGCGTACTAACTGTATTTTTTGTAATTGTATTAAAGATTAAGGGTATTCTCAAAACGTCTCAATTAAGAAATACAAATATTTCAAACCATGGGAGTTGCAGTATTATTAACCTTGCTTGTAATGTTTAAGGTTAATATTTCACACGTGGCTTTTAATTTTGGCGATTTTTTAATGAGTAGTGCAGGAAAAAGAAGGAAATTTTGGCAGTGGACCTTTACAGAAACTTTTTCGCATTCGCTTGATGCAGAGGAAACCACAGAAAACTCATTAAAAAGAAGCCGGACTATTGATAAACATCAGTAAACTTATTTATTGTGTATGCAGACAATTGGTAGAATTCGATATTAAATTTGGTAATGTATCCAAAATAAAACACGTGTATTGGATTTTATTTCTACTTTACTTTTTAAAATACACAATATTGTATATTGTAATGCGTTTCGTCTTGTTAGGATATTTTCAAACTAACTTAAACATTTACCAAGTTTCCTTACGTACTAAAAATAATTGCTGTTTAATGATTAAGGATTTCTATACAAGCCAAGATAAGACAAAAAGCGTCACAATATACCCTCTTGTATATTAAAAAAAATAAAGTTGAATTAAAATCTATTATTTTGGATACATTACCAAATCAGTAGATTTTCCGTTTCACTTGAAGAGATCACGGCATTTTGCGCGCTGTGGTCATTTTTTGTCTTAATTAACTGTATTATTTTAACCGTGTAAGATTCTACCTTTAAAATGAAGATTGAACATTGGATCACTAATTTGAAGTCTGTAACAAGTCGGTAATATCATTGCTGCTCCATCAACTCATCTCTTATAAATGAATCCATTTATTTAGCGGCATTCAAATGTACTGTATACTATTTTGTTAGAAACGTAGAAGGCACAAACCGAAGTTGACGACCCTACCGAGAGTACCTCAATCAAAATAAAGGAGATATTGAGGGCGTTCATAACAAATGACCAGTTGTGAGGAGCTGCCGAAGACCGAGATGAAAGGAGAAGGCGATGCAAAAAATAATCTCGTGGATTAAAACTAGGGGTTCGAACTGTCAGTAGGATCACAGTGAGTCACATCTTGCTGGAAGATGCGATTCTATAAAATGTTGCAAACGCTCAGTTGCATTCTACCGGCAACACTACTGACTAGTCCAATTCGTTAGCGTCCACGTCGCGAACCCCGGGCAATGAGATCACACTCACAACGGCGTGATAACAAGAGGATAAAAGGAAAATTTTTGGCGCCTCAAAACCAAAACCAACCAGCTAAGGGAAGGTAACCCCGACAGAAAATCCACCAGAAAAAGCAACGGGAAACCACTCTGGTCATATTTTCTTAGGAGTCACTACGGCGAGTACATCACTAAGCAGTCGTCCAGTGTGCGAAATGTAAAATTAACTCAGGACAGATAAATATGCTTTCGCTGTAGTGATCGCCAACATCGGGGGGATCCGGCGGCACCAGAAGAAGATTAAAACTAGAAGAAGTAAAATATTTTAACTTCTTTAGTCAACTTACGAAAAATTTCTACCTTAGAACGGAGTCGTGAAAAATAAGGATTAACCCTAACAGAGGATACAACATATTATTGTTAAAATTATTGTGTTACATTAATTCACTGGAAACGTTTATACATGTATGTATATGCAATAAATCGATAAATAAAAACCGCCCAGCAAAAAAATTTCTTAAAACATCAAATGTTAAAAATGTTTAAAAACGATATTAGTGGATTTTATTATTCTCTGTCCATGCGTCCACAAATCGTTCTATACAAATAGTTCTACAAAAATCGTAGGTGCCTCAAACTCATGGTTATTATTTTCTTTACTCTAATAGCTATTGTTCACATCACTTTGGGTGAATGAACAAAAAAGTTAATTTAATTAGCCTTTCTATTATTATGTAGCGCCTTTATCACTCATTGTTTGACAGTTCAATGGTATTTGGGATATTCTTTTATATAGGTTTTTAGCAGTGTTAACTGAATATTTGTACAAATCTAATTCTAAGAGTTGTTACTAGTAATTACTATTCATACTTATTTTTGTTTATATTTTTTAGTTTAAACTAAATGCCATGTGTCCATTCTCTCTACGGGGAAATGGCGTGATGGTAGTAGTAGTAGTAGTAGTAACTAAATGCCACAAAGGTCAAAATATTATCTAAAAACAGCAAATATAACAATAATATTTTATTAAATATTTAAATATATATACTCGTATATAATATTTATAAAATTTTAAATTTTTATATAATGCACTTAAAGTATATTTATAGTTTTATTTTGTTAAAAGGCATAAAAACAATATTAACATTTTCAGGTGGAAGTCTAGGCACCTACAGGGCTTATAACCTGTCATTGGCTGGTTTAAGTGTCCACTTTAAACAGTGTGTAACATTCATCATTCTGCCCATATTTTAACATCTTTATTCCTTCCACCTTTACATCTTTTGATGATTGTGAAGTTAAAAATCTGAAACCTACATTTATGCGGGTGAGATTCATCTAATTGAATTATTTCACCTGCATACTAGGCAAAGCCTGGAAATCTTATTTTCTCAATTTCTGTACTGCTTTATGGACCGGGTGAATTTATCAACAATATTTTGAGTTTGTCTAATTTTTTGTAGACAAGGACTGGATTCAACTCCCTGGAGAGCTGTTAATATAAACATATTGTTACAGAGATGATTTTAAAGAAGAAAATTAGAAGTCTAGGCATCTACAGGGCTTATGATCTGTCATTGGCGGGTTTAAGTGGCTCTTCCCTAAAATGTTTTTCCTCTCTGTTGTAATGTGTTAATAATAACAGCTCCCTAGGGAGTTAAATTCAGTCCTTGTCTAAAAAAAATTCTACAAACTCAAAATATTTGTGATAAAAACAATAGTAAAACATGGCATTTAGTTTAAACGCTCCTGAAAAATTTTTGTTTTGTGAAATTTGAGAATTTGAAAACAAGGATTACAAATTTATTAATTTGCTTATTTATAAAATATTACATTTGTATAGATATTTACTAAAACACTTTGTCTTTTTTAATTTCTATCATAAACAAATATCGATATAACTGTTTTTTACATGTTATTTAGAGGTTTGACTTGAAATGAGTCTATAAAGTATAATTTTAGTTATTGTCTCTGTTCAATGAAGTTATATTTACACTAAAAATACCATACACAATGTAAATTTTCAAAATGTTTTTATTACGAAAACATAAGTTCAAAATGTTTGGGTCATTAGGGATGTGACATACTGGAGTAAAATATCGATTTAGGAACTTTCGGTATTCCGAAAAATAAACTATTTTCAGATTGTTTGACACAAATACGATTCGCACGTAGTTTCCGAAGATAGGAAATGTTTTACATTACGCTTTTAGGAAATACTCTCCACAACCCTATAGAGCGACACGTTTAGGCATTAAATATTAATAAACGAAAACAGGATTCCAGCGATAGTCATATTTTTATTACTTCAGGGTTGACCCGAACGTTATAATAATAATATGTCGATTTACGTTATGCAGTTTACAAAAACGTGTTCGTATCTCTGTTGTCTGAATATTATTTGTCTACTTGTATTATACTAGTGGACAGTTATACATACACCACAGTTTATAACCGTTACGTACAAATTGAGCCATTTTTTTACTTTTAACAATCAATCTAGGAATCGCATAAATTATTCTTAACGAAAAAATAGTTACAATAAGATTTGGATCGGGTTGTGGTCTCCTGGCTAGTGTTGCAGACTCACGGATCAGAGATCCGAGGTTCGAACCTCACTATACCCCAACTTGATTCCCATTTTTTAAAAGTGAGTTATTTACAACTCGTTGAAAATGGCCACCAAAATTAAAATATTTAGGTAAATTATAAGAACGCTAATACTTGTTTTATTTATTTTTTTAAATTATTTTATTTGATTTTCGTAGTTTGAGCGTATTAAAGTAAACGTTATAAATATACATAAGTAATGGGAGACCTGACAAATTAATTTAATTTTGTATCAATTACCTCCTAAAATAAATTGTTCCATGAACAATCAATTAGCTAATAAAGGCAGTTTGAATAATTCATGATCAATAAAAATATGCAGTTCAGAACATAAATATGTCGCATCTTTTATTGCATTCTACACATACAAATATATATGTATCTTTTTAAAGAAAAAACTCAAATTTACTTTAAAGAATAAATAATAACAATAATCTTATTAAGTTATCATAATCACCAACAAATGATTTTCGTACCGTTATTCTGTTATTTTTTTAGGAATTTTTAGATATTTGTTTTTATTTTTAAAAAAAGGCTTTTTTTTATTTAAGATAGATACATAATATAAGATAAGATAAGATTGATAGATAAGTAAAAACATGTAAAAATAAAAATATACTTTTCTTCTGCCAATTCACAGACGCGTGGTTTGTTAGTTTTGAATATACTGTGTAAAAAAACTCCCTCGAGTCACTGAACCCGAGGTTATGAAATGATTACCCAATAGTCCTAGTCACTTTTCAACTTATTAAAATTTCACGTGTAACTTGTTGAGTGATCTAATTTAATTCATACCTTTCTCGCAGATTAGTGGTTTTTAGTCTCGGTAGTCTTTAATTTGTCATTTTTTGAGATTTTGATGGACAAAATATTTAATTTTAAATTGTCTAATATACCTAAATATGCGATTTTTTTTCTAATGTGATAAAGTTTAACGAATAACAACAGGGATAGAGAATACCTTAAATAAGGGAAAATGAAAGTCTAGGCATTTACAGGGCTTATGACCTGTCATTGGCTGGTTTAAGTGACTACTTTACACACTATGTAACATTCACCATTTTGCCTATGTTTGAACATCCATATTTCTTCAGTTCTTCCATTTGTTGATTTAAGTGACTCCCGAGGGGGTGAAATCCAGTCTTTTGTCTACGAACATTTGGACAAACTCAAATATTGTAATGCAGCTAACTGGTCCAAGAAGAAGTTTAAAAATTGAAAAATTGTTTTCACGCGTTGCCTAGTATGTGAAATAATTCAGTCTGATGAATCTCTTCACAACAATAAAGGTTTCAGCTCTTTAACTTCACTTAAATCAACAAATGTAAGAACTGAAGAAATATGGATGTTCAAACATAGGCAAAATGGTGAATGTTACCCAGTGTGTAAAGTGGCCACTTAAACCAGCCAATGACAGGTCATAAGCCCTGTAAATGCCTAGACTCCCATATTCCCTTATTTAAGGTATTTTCCATACCTGTTGTAATTTGTTAATCTTAATGACTCCCGAGGGGGTGAAATCCAGTCTTTTGTCTACGAACATTTGGACAAACTCAAATATTGTGATAAAGTTTACTTAATTATTTTTTTTTAAAAGTGGTAATATTTACCATAGTTACCAAGATATTAATTAATAAAGTGATATTTGCAACGCCAGTCACATGATAGGCATTGTAGATATATTTTTATTATTTAATATATTAAAATAAAATAGCTTTATTTTTATGTTCCACTTATATTTTTATATTTTGACAACCAACTAGTTTCGGCAATACAATGCCTTTTTCAGGGTTACTTACAAACTAAAAAAACATTTATAAAATTTTCACAGTGAGTGTAGAGTGGGAGACGAGTCCAGTTTTGGCAGATATTTTTGTTAATGACCTGGATAAAAAACTATTTAATTGTAAATCTGTTTTGTTAAAAACATTATTTTTTGGAAGAGGTACGTAGACTATGTCTTGCGCTTATTTACAGGAAATGATCGCCAACTTAAGTTATTCCTTAACCTGCTAAATTCTTTTCACCCTAAAATAAAATTTACGCCCACTCTACCCTCACTGTGAAAAATTATGTATTTTTTTATTTTATTTTATTTATTCATATTTTTTGCTTACAAACAATAATTTAAAAAAAAAATAATGTGACCTCACTGGGGTTTTCCGTGCCGAGGACACTTAACAGTATATTAAAAAAAAATACATTTGGGAATAAACAAAGAAGACTAACTTAAAAAAACGAAGATAATTAACAAATATTTAGACAGTTTAAAAAACAAGGTATTTTTGTACATCTATGTGCTTCATCTCAAAAATGGGAAGCCTTCAGAGTCCTGCGAAATCGTTGCAACCAATTATGCAGAAATGCCAGAAGGAAATATATCCTCACAAACTTAAATCAAAACTCTACTAGTAAATCCTGGTCGTTTTTAAAATCTCTTGGCGCCGGTAAACCTAAGATAACATTATCTTCAACTGTCAAACTAGACGATCTCAATACTCACTTTGCTACACCTCCACTAATACTGGATGTCAGCACTAAATCCGACACTCTCCGACGTTTAAGTATGGCAGCTTCTTACAATTATCCACCGTTTTTATTTTTTTCCGTTCAAGAAACTGATATTCAACGTATTTTACTTTCTATAAAAACCAAATCTATGGGCAGTGATCAGCTGAGTATGAGATTGATACACTTTATTTTTCCTATTATCTTACCAGTTATTACTCACATTATAAACTTTTCTTTAAAAACTGGAGATTTTCCTGAAGCTTGGAAAAAAGCATTTATTATACCACTTCCCAAAATTTCTTTACCAGTTTCTGTCAAAGATTACAGACCCATATCTATTCTTCCAATTTTTTCCAAAGTCATTGAACGAGTTGTATATAATCAGCTAAATAATTATCTATTGTCAAATAATCTTCTTGATCCCAATCAATCAGGTTTTCGTGCGGGCCATAGTACAACTACCGCTTTAATCAAGGTTACAGATGACATTAGATACGCAATGAATAACAAAATGATAACCTTGATCCACAGAGTTGAAAGCGCTACTGAAGTCGAGTAATGTTTTACTTATTTACGGATTAATAAACAGG